>OZ023264.1:148541950-148576013 GCA_964006375.1 Tillus elongatus | reverse complement strand
TCAACTTAGATAAATGAACAAATTGAATTACAGAATTTTATTGAACATATAACTGCAGTTTCGCTGAAGTTCTCAGGTTTGTCAAATAGAAAATTGAAGTGAGATTTTAAATTTAAATATTTACTCAGCGTTGAATGAACCTTTCTGTCTCCTCAGGTCAATGGTATTGATTCGATGCTACTTGTTTTTATGATATAGTCAAGTCAGCAAACTCTCCTCGCTTAATTATTATTTCATGCAAACATGTTTAATAATGGACTATTGTTAGTTTGGTCATTTTGAGCGTTTAGTACATTTCCAGTATTTTTTTGTTTGTTAATTTCTACATGTAAATACCACGTGTATTTATTTTATAATGAATAACAAAAAAAAACAGAACAAATAGGGCACTGACAATAAGCAAAGTTACCTACCTTTATTCTCCAATAATGCAGGAACATAAGCTTCGTTTTTCTGTATTCACACACAACACCTCTAGGGACCTCGTGTCTCCCAAAGGACTTACAAACAAAATGGATATTTAGAGACCTCGTGTCTCTTCAAGGGGTTGAAAGCAATTCGCTTTCTCGAGACCTCTTGCCTCTTCAAGGACTCAAAAACAAGTGGCAGAGGGATGCAAGCGTCTCTCCCTTCTCTCATTCTTCTTCCCCCTCTCTGGTCTTCTGGCGGAAACCATTAGTAACACTTACTCTATGTCAGTGTAGCGCGCGACATTTGAATTTAAAAGTGACAGAACAACGAGCATGAACATTCCGCCCACCAAAATAAGGATTTATTTTCATAATTATATTGTTTCTCAAATAAACAAACAAAACAAAAATTTACAATAAGCACAAAAAACAAAAAACTGAAGCTATTGGATTTATAATTAACTGTACAAAAAAATTTCAAGGCAGACGTATTACTGCGATGGCAACAGACATAACTTCGTCAGAGGCCTATCAAAAGTGCCACTACTAGTGCGAACTTGAGCTACCCGAGCTATACCATCACGGCCTGGGTATAGTTGCATAATGCGTCCGAGCTTCCAAACAAGAGGTGACGAAGTCTCATCTTTAATCACAACTAAAGCTCCGATCGGGGGGGACGTTTGCACAGTATCCCACTTACCACGCTGCTGCAGTGTATGCAGGTATTCGTTCTTCCAGCGGCGCCAAAAGTCCTGGTGGATCCTTTGCACCAGCTGCCAGCGTGACAAGCGATTCATACTTAACAAAGTCAAATCAGCATCAGGAGGAGCACCTAACGGTTCCATTGTAAGAAAATGTCCTGGGGATAGGGCTAACAGATCATTTGGATCAGTACTCGCACTACACAATGGTCGAGAATTCAAAACTGATTCCACTTGAGCAAGCAACGTGGACATTTCCTCAAAGGTCAGAATTTGCAAACCGATCACCCTTCGCAAATGAGTCTTGACTGAGCGCACTCCTGCCTCCCACAGACCTCCAAAATGCGGAGCTGATGGGGGGTTGAAATGCCACTTAATGGTACAAGCATCTGCTGCCCCCTTTGCATAGTTTAAGAGCTGCTTATTTGAGCCGACGAAGTTGGTACCTCTATCGCTATACAAATTGTCACATTTTCCTCTGCGAGCCACAAACCTCCGAAGAGCTGCCAAGAAGGCTTCAGCTGAAAGATCAGACACTACTTCCAAATGGAGGGCCTTCGTTGCCATGCACACAAACAAACAAATATATGCTTTCACCTTTCGGACACCTCGATATCTGCCCTGTGTCACAAAAACTGGACCTGCAAAATCAACTCCGCTGTGTGAAAACGGCTTCAACTGAGAAACCCTGGCAACTGGCAAATCAGACATCATCGGTGCCATGGGAGTAGGATTCACTCGAAAGCAACGATAGCACCTTGACAAAACATGATGAATAGCTCTCCGAGGGGACAAAATCCAAAACTGTTGCGAAAGCAAATGAAGCAATGTGCGAGGACCAGGATGAAGATTGACATGGTGTGTGTGTGCAATGATTAACTCGGTGAGACGATGTGAGCGGGGCAACAATATAGGGTGTTTCACTTCAACTGGAACATCAGCTTGACGAAGGCGACCGCCCACCCTGAGGATACCCTCTGTATCCAGAAAGGGGGCTAACTTATTTATTGCCCTCGCACACCTCTCACCTTTAACCAAGGATGCTATTTCCCTTTGAAATACTTCACCTTGAGCACATTTGATAAGCATATGAAGCGCCTCCTGTAATTCGGTGGCTGTCAGAGATGCAGTAGTTCGGTCAGATGGAGACACCCTACAATTTCGCACAAACCGCTGACAATATACAACAACACCCTGAATTTTCCGTAGATGCGAAAAGCGATTCAAAAGTTTACTGAGCCACTCCTCATTTGCCAAAGTAACTAGTACGGGGAGAGTTCGTTGCTCCGCCAGGCACTCTTCTGGCGGCTCAAAACGCAACGACTTGGGCCAATTTTCTCTTGCCAATTTTAGCCAGGCGGGTCCCGCCCACCATAGTGGATGCTCACAAAACCCAGAAGGTAACATGCCTCTCGATGCACAATCAGCTGGGTTTTCTTGTCCACTTACGTGATGCCATGACTCTGGAGGAATCTTCTCTTGTATGCTTGCTACTCGATTCCCAATAAAGGTCTTCCACCTATTGGAAGATGATTTTATCCAGGCAAGTGCCACCATAGAGTCTGACCAAGCATACATAGAGTTAAACTCAAAACGACCTTCATACACCCGACACACAAATTCCAGAAGCTTTGCCAACAATAAACACCCACACAATTCGAGACGTGGAATCGATATTCTTTTTAAAGGTGATACCTTGGACTTGGCACACAGAAAATTGATCCAAACTTGACCCTCCTCTGATACTTGTCTCAAGTAAACAACTGCAGCATACCCTCGCTCCGAGGCATCACAGAACCCATGGAGTTCTGTACTGATGATATTATCGTGTTTTACGCCTCTGGGAATTGATAAACCTGCTAGCGCACTGAGTTGTGATTTATACTGAGACCACTGACCAACAATATCCTTTGAGGGCTTATCATCCCATCCCACTTTTTGCTCCCACAAGCACTGCATAAGATATTTTGCCAACAGGGTAACAGGAGACAAAAAACCCAGGGGGTCATAAATTCTTGCCAATTCCGAAAGAAGATTTCGTTTTGTGCACGGACGATCAATAGGTTCAACATTAAAAGAGAATGTATCACCTATGGGACACCACTGCAATCCTAAAATTTTCAACACTGATGGATCATTTAAATCTAACGATCGAGGTTGCTGACTATCAGCTGATACTGTGGACAACAGTTTCGAATTATTGCTGGCCCACTTCTTCAATTCAAAACCCCCCTTAGCAAACAACCCAATCAATTGCCGTTGCAACTCAAAAGCCTCTGACAATGAGTCGACTCCACTGACTACATCATCCACATAGAGATCGGACCGAACTAGCTTTGCTGCCAATGGAAAAGATGATTCCTCATCATCACAAAGCTGCATCATTGTTCGGATTGCCATGTGTGGGCTTGAGGAGACCCCATATGTGACAGTATTAAGGCGATATTTCTGTACAGGTTCCCCCTTTGAGAACCTCCAGAGAATTCTTTGATAATCCCTATGATTATCTACAACCAAAATTTGTCGATACATTTGCCGAATGTCAGCAGTAAATGCAATTTTGTTTGAGCGAAATTTCAACAACACAGTGGCAATATCTGTCTGCAACTTCGCTCCCACTAACAACGTATCGTTCAGAGATACACCATTCGTACTTTTGGAACTAGCATCAAATACCACCCGCAGTTTGGTCGAAAGGCTGTGAGGACGCAACACACAATGATGGGGAATATAGTATGCATCAGATGGTTCCACCGCTACATCTGATACCAGAGACATATGGCCAGACTCATAATAATCCCTGATAAACTCCGAATAGGACTTGTGCAACGCTGGATCCCTACTAAGACGTGCTTCCAGGGAGTAAAACCGCCTCAATGCAACACTGAAAGATTCTCCCAAACACGGAGTACCCTCACGAAAGGGCATATTTAAAATATATCTCCCAGCACTATTTCGGTGCTGAGTCTTCTTGAAGATTTCCTCACATTTTTTATCTTCCGGAGACATAACTAAACCTTGTGGTACCTGTTCCAAGCTCCAAAACTGTTTCAAGGTATGATCCAAGTCGACCAACGTGCATAAACTATTCACAACAGAATGAGACTTTGACTGTTCTACACTGCCCATAAGCACCCAACCAAAAACAGTATTGATGGCCACTGGTGCACCTCGAGGCCCTCTCTTTATTCCAGGTCTAACCACATGAGCATAAACGTCAGTACCCAACAAAATTTCAATGTCCCCTGGTATACCAAACTCTGAATCTGCCAACTCTAAGTTCTGAATATGTTGCCAGTGGCACTGCTCAATTTTAGCAGAAGGGATCTTGGAACAAATGTTCGGAATCACAATCATGTCCAACTCTAACTTTGTTGGCTCATAAATGGACTCTACTCGACATTTGAGAGTGCCTTGGCTAGCAAGCGAGCTCATTTGGTTCAAGCCTTGAACCATCACTGAACGAGATGAGGTGTTGAGCCCCAATTTTTCAACACACTGCTGCGAAATGAAATTAGCCTCACTCGCACAATCCAGGAGAGCTCGACATCTCCTAACCTTTCCATTTTTATCTCGTACTAATAGCATTATAGTTGCCAGTAACACGGACTGTTCCCTTTTTACCACACTTGCCAACACACGCAATTGCTCTGCACCTTGTGGCTCTTCCACAGGTGGCTTGTTTGAGTCACTCTCATCTCCCGATGCCGGTGCTTTTGGGAAGTGCAATAATGTATGATGGTGTTTATTACATACACGACAACTTGATGACTTGCACTCCCTGCTGGCATGCGAGTTTGATAAACAGTTAAAACAAAGATTATTCTTTTTTGCGAACGTATACCGTTTATGAGAGGATAAAGATAGAAATCCATCACACTTGAGCATGGGGTGCTCCTCCTTACAATAAGCACATACAAGCTTTGTGCTGGTAACAAAGGACGAAGCGGGCCTAGCAGTGGTTGCTGAAACATGCTGCCTTCTATTAGTCACATAATTGGAAGTTAAGGCAGTTGTCTCCATTGCTTTACACTGCTTTTCCAAGAATCTACATAAGCTACTAAAACTGGGAATGTCCGATTCGCAAAACTCAAGCTCAAATTTTTGCTTAAGACTCATATCCACCTTTTGCAGCAACATGTTGAATTTAGTGAAATCCCACATGTCATGTTCAAACTGCTTCAACGCTTCCAAATTTTCACTGAATACAGACAACAACGTTCGTAGGGAAGAAGCAGATTCACTATTTGCTTTGGGGGCCTGTACAATACCCTGCCAATAATTGGTCAACAAAACCCGGGTATTGTGATACCTTGAGACCAGAGACTTGAATGCAATCCCATAATTGCTTCCCGTTAGCGGTAAATTCTTGATTAGGCCAGCTGCATCCTTCACTAACGAAGCACTCAAATATTGGAACTTTTCAATATCTGACAATGATTCGTTCTCATGAATCATTGTTTTAAACAGATCATAAAAGGTTGGCCAGTTTTTCCAATTTCCATCGAATTTTGGCATTTCGATTTTCGGTAACCTCAAATGTCTGTTTAAATTTGAAGTTGACATAATCGCGTTTGCGTTCGTTACTTCCTTTTCACTGAGAGATCGAGCGTTCGATGATTTGACAGAACACCGCGACTTACTCGATGCTCGACTCGATTTCGAACTACCGTGAAAAACGGATCGAGCTTGATTCTCAGCGGCTTTATTTGCATAACCTCTCAGTTCTCGATAGATAGTTTTTATAGAGTATTGCAGTTCATCGAATTTGTTCTGCATTTCATGCTCGCTCTCCAACTCTGATCGATCAACTACCGACACGATGTCCAAATGCAATGAATCAAATAGATTGACCAACTCATTCAACGCCTCAAAACGAACCTCAAATCTATTCAACCTATCTAAATCCACTACTGCGTCTATTTTGACCTGTTGAGCCACGTGCAATATGGCTTCTACTCGTCTATAAATGCTTTCGCGCTTATTTTTTAGCTGAATCAACTCCATTGTTCAACGCAAAAAAATTCCTAAACGCGATTTCAACAATATGCAATTCGAGTATGTACCTAGTTATATACAAGCAATAACGTCACCTTGAAATTAAATGACTCAACACGGCAATAAACAATTACAAATTTACTAGACTAAAGGAAACAAGTAAAATTACTTCAAAAAATGGACTGTATCAACTAATAACAAAACAAAACAACTATAAAAATCCGGTCGATGGGCCAAATGTAAATACCACGTGTATTTATTTTATAATGAATAACAAAAAAAAACAGAACAAATAGGGCACTGACAATAAGCAAAGTTACCTACCTTTATTCTCCAATAATGCAGGAACATAAGCTTCGTTTTTCTGTATTCACACACAACACCTCTAGCGACCTCGTGTCTCCCAAAGGACTTACAAACAAAATGGATATTTAGAGACCTCGTGTCTCTTCAAGGGGTTGAAAGCAATTCGCTTTCTCGAGACCTCTTGCCTCTTCAAGGACTCAAAAACAAGTGGCAGAGGGATGCAAGCGTCTCTCCCTTCTCTCATTCTTCTTCCCCCTCTCTGGTCTTCTGGCGGAAACCATTAGTAACACTTACTCTATGTCAGTGTAGCGCGCGACATTTGAATTTAAAAGTGACAGAACAACGAGCATGAACACTACAGTTTCGCACAAATTTAATTTAAAACATTTTGCAAATAATTTGAGGATGTCAAAATCATTGTTAAATTGATGATTCTCATTTAATACATGACCTGCATAAATTGAATCAAATTTATTATGCTCAGTTTCTTTTATGTTCGCGAATGCCGGTTTTAAAACTTCTAAATGTTCTACCTATATATATTTTGTCACCGGAACCAAATACATTCACCGAGCTGAATTAGATCGCATAACCTTCTGCTTAGGAGGCAAGCGTGAAGCCCCCTGCGCTATCTAGGCACACGTCAACTAACGTTTTAATTGTGTGATACTTTAGATTGGCTTCATGCCCGGGATATTATATTCAAAGTATATAGAATTAATTAATTACAGTGGTAGAATTACCATTGAAACACATCCCATGACTGTTTCAGTCTTATATGGCGTCTTATGTTTAAGTTTAAAGATAAAATAAACTCTTTTAGAATCATTTTTATAGAGACTTGGCTTGATTTTGCTTAAGTTTCTGCTATATTATGCGACAGCATAATATATCAATGCTGCGCTAACACTGTGTTTGGGGCTGTTAATAGAGCTACAAATATAGTGTATTTTATCTGTCATTTTCCATAATTGCGGCCGAGATTTCAAGATTGTTAGTTCGGGTAGTATATTTTATATTTAGTTTGGTTACCATTGATGTATGGTTTATACCTGTTGTGTATATATATATATATATATATATATATATATATATATATATATATATATATATATATATATATATATATATACATAAAAAATTTAACGAATCTTGGTTTTGGGTTCTTGGGACGCAAATTCGCGCTCATCTGAAGAAATTTTTTCAAAAGCTTTTCATCGTAACCTCTATTAGCGAATTTTTCTGAATAAAAATTCGATAATAAACACAAATCACACGACATTGTATACACAAAAGCTGATAAAGCTGGTACAATTATAGCTCTCACGAAATATGATTATGTACAACAAACAGAACAATTTTTGACCACAGAAAATTATTAAACTCAGCACAAACCCCACCAATACATTGTATAAATGTATAAACCGGCCGAGTTATTGACAGTAATTTATTATTCTACCAGACAAATTGGAGTGTTTAAGCGGTCAAATGCAAAGTGAAAATAAAGGATTTGAAATTAAAGGTGCCGCACGATTCAATGAAGTTTTGTTCTTAATAGATCTTAATATAAAAATACTTTCTAATGAATCAAACATAGTTTGATGTCTAACTTTTTTGACAAGTTTCAAATTTTCTTTGTCAATGTGGTTATTATTATCCCATATATGTTGTGCCACACATGATTTGTCCACCGTACCATATCGTAACTGTGCGAGATGTTCATCAAATCTGGTGGCTATGTTTCTCCTAGTTTGGCCCACGTATTTAAGATCGCAATATTTGCAACTAATCTCATAAATACTGGACATTTCAGTGACTTTGTCTTTGTCTTTCGTATTACCCAACAAATTTTTAAAATTATTTTTTGTCGAAAATATATTTGGGATAATAATCACCACATTGACAAAGAAAATTTGAAAGTTGTCAAAAATGTTAGACATCAAACTATGCTTGATTCATTAGAAATTATTTTTATATTAAGGTCTATTAAGAACAAAACTTCATTGAATCGTGCGGCACCTTTAATTTCAAGTCCTTTATTTTCACTTTACATTTGACCGCTTAAACGCTCCTAATTTGTCTGTTACAATAATAATAATATGTAGTATTTTAGTTGAATTATTTAGCCTTTGTTAGAGTTAACATGGTGAGACAGACACCCGGGTTTAGTTTTCTATTTAAAAAAGATGAGTCGAGTTTATGTTGTTTCTCTCACCAGATGTCTTTGTCGGCATGATCAAATATCCACATAGTAAATTTCTAGATCGAAAGGGAACGTGCAGATTCCTTAAATAACTCGGTTCCTTTAAACCTATATTAGATAAGGGCTCATAAATTTCACTACACAATAAACAAACGATCGTTCTTGGACGACAATTTTACTTCAGACTAGTTTGTTTACCTTGACGTGATATAAATACATGGGAGCTAGTTTTTTAGTTTAGAATGTTCTTCCTCTGAAGATGTTGACATTGTCAACGAAACTATCGTAAGGTATCTGAAAGATGTGTTGTGGTGATTTGGGTTTCTCAAAGTGTACTTATTAGTGCTCATCACAGGTTCCTGTTTTCATATAGTGAATAGGTTTTAAATTAAATTTGTGCGAAACGGTAGAAATTAACAAACAAAAAATACAGGAAATTAACTAAACGCTCAAATTGACCAAACTAACTATAGCCCATTATTAAACATGTTTACTCGAAATAATAATTAAGAGAGGAGAGTTTGCTGACCTGACTATGTCATAAAAACAAGTAGCTTCGATTCGCCATTTACCTGAGGAGACAAAGGTTAATTCAACACAGAGTAATAATTGAAATTGAAAATCTTACTTTTATTCATTTGACAGTATTTGACAAACCTAAGAGCTTCAGCGAAACTGCAGTTATACATTCAATAAAATTGTGTAAATCATTATCTAAGTATGAAATTACTGGTATCATATTGCATTTTACCAAAATCAAAAGCTTTTTTCACAGCAGAAAATAAATAGACCTTACAATCACAAAATGCATTTTTCATGAAAACGTTAAAAGGGCAATAAATAAAAACCTAATGATACTCAAACAAAAAAATTGATTTCATTAGGTATGAGGGTCTTAGTAAACAAACAAGTATGTGAATGACTTAGTTTTATAGAAAATGTGTTAGCTTTTAAATATTAGCACGCTGCTCTCGTATTTGCTTTCAACTTTACACTCACTCATTCTGAACTCATCTAAGTAGTCCATTTCAACAGCATTCATTTTCTTGCATGCTTTGCCTGTTGCACCCAACTTACAATGCATATACCGCATTTAGGTCCACTACGCATGAATTCCATTCATTACAGTCTTTCTACCACTCCGCTTCGAATGCATCGAGTACAGTGTTCTTTAATTCTATTAAATTACTGGCATTTTATTGTACAGGCTGTGACAAAATGGTTGCCCTCATTTTGAAAGATCGTTGCTTGGCTCTATGACTGCGTTTTCAGTTATTAAAATAGCTCGGTCTGCAGAGCCTGACACTTTCAATGTCGAATACATTATAAAAACCAACGAATCTGTAATTACACAGCATGCCTTCCATATTCAGTTTGATGTTGGTCGCCCTAGAGCATAAAACGTTTCTTCGACTGGCTTTCAAAGTTCCTGCAGGCAGGCTCTGCATTTAACCTAAAATCTCCTGAAGGACCACAAGTACATAGGGGAGCGTCAGTATTGTGATTTACCAGGTGTTTGAATGCGTTACAAATGTCGGTGCGAAGTGTTGGGAGAATTTTACGCAAGTCACAGGTTCACTTTTCTCCCAGTGTACTCTCCTGAAAGACGACAAGTTCATAGGGGAGCGTCAGTATTGCGATTTACCAGGTGTTTGACTGCGTTACGAATGACAGTGCGAAGTGTTGGGAGAATTTTACGCAAGTCACAGGTTCAGTTTTCTTCCAGTGTACTTTTTAGAGCATTTCCCTAACAGGTGTTTTGATTTGTAGGGTTGAAGCTCATTTGCACCTAAGAGAGACTGTTAACAAACAGAATTATCGATGTTTGTCAGAAACGAACTCGCTGTAACTCCTCCAGCAACCACTCCACAGACACAAAGTTACAGTCTTGTGTACGACAGTGTGTAGGGTTCTTATTTTTATTTTAAGATGATGAAACAACGATAAGGGTCAGTTCTAAATATTGCTCAAGAATTTTCTGCCTCCCAAAAATTAACGAGTTACTTAACGATCAAGATCTAAAACATGTTTTATTCCAGCAAGATGTTGCCACATCGCACACCTCACGTGTGTGTGTGTGTGGAATTCGCCGAGAGTTTTCGGGTCATGTTGTGTCTTTACAGGGTGACATTGGATAGCCCCACGGTCGCCTGGTTTGATTCCTTTTGATTTTTTCCATGGAGGCACATAGAGACTTTTTAAGTAAGATGTGGCTGCATTGATGACAATGCCGTCATTTAAGTGTGATTAAACGTGATTTCTAAAACATAACGTTTCAAAATGGCATCATCGTAACTTTTCAAAAATAAAAAGTGTGTTTCATCTTGGTTGGTTTGGTTTTTATTCAACCCGTAAATTGGGACAACCAGTTTGTTGCACCCGTTATTTGATTAAAATCAAGAAAATAGATGACAGCAATAGCAATGCATGGCTATTATTCTTAAAATAAATAACAATCGTCCTTGGCGAGTAGCTTCTGGTACTTCAGATTTTAGTTATTTTCCTCAATGTTGCTTGTTGTAAATAGATTAAGGCTGCCTGCTTTTTGATGTTATCGCTGCAAATGACGTTCCAATGATTAGTATAAAATGTGATGTAATGGTTTCCGTTGTTTTTTAGCTCTCAAAATGGCCAAACAAGAGATGGTTTGTGCTTAATCTTATATCGAGTATTTTCCCTGTTGGATGGTCTTCGTCAATACTCTACAAAATAGTTTTTATATAAGTAATATATTAAAAGCTAACATAGATATAATGAATATATTAAATAACAACATTCGTAGAAATTGTATCAGTACTAACATTTTTGTAGTGATGTAACTGTAACAGTAAAATGTGGTTTTTAAGTTTTTTTGATATTTTTTTAACAGGGAAAAATTCAATCAATTTTGGTATTAAAAAAGTTTTCAGACAACAAAACTTATACGTATAGTGCTAAACACTGTATAACAGAGGAATTAACACTAGTACACACAGACCCTACAAAGATATTGACAATCTTGGACATGAATCTAATATTTCCCACGTTCATAACTACAGGGGGCTCTTCCTAACATAGTAGTAAGTCAGTGATATAGCGTCTCCGTGGCCATGCGGGAAAGTCGATGACTTTCCAATACGGACTCAGGGGCGGATGATTTTTCAAATCACTGTCGTCGTTGAGATCGAGCTCAAGGTGGAGGGTAGGTTAGTTTAGATGAGCAAAAAGGGTCAGCAATGGCCTAATTGCCAATAAGCATCTTACCTTTACCTTTTAAGTCAGTGATATGTGATACATCAAGTATTGTATAATGCGAAACAAAATTTTATCTTCGAAATGCTACAAAACAGACAACCGCAACTCATTGTTGTTACATTTTCTGCTTCGAAGGTCTATCTTCAATTTTGAAAATAGATAGCATCCACGGGAAGCTAGGTCTGTGTAATAAGTAAATACTTTTCGAGAAAGCAATAAGGCTCTAATTTACAAAACTCTCAGATAGTGTAAAAGATTACGACAGTACGTAAACAATATGGAGTGAATGGTAACAATATGCAAAAGTGACTCTGTTTATTGACAGTTTGGACTACATGGAGTGTGGGGAAGATCTTCAGAACCACAGTCTTTGTAGCAGCCTAGGCAATTACACGCTTATAGATGGGGGGGATTCGATACTCTGGTTTAGAGAACCGTTTGCTAGTGATAACTACGATTATTAAAATGTAACAACGAATCCCATCTTTGAGTAAAAGCCCCTGACCTTACAATAACTATTTTTGTTTAAGCGCCTATTTTGCAGCACGTCTGCTAGACGAAGGTGGCATTTTTATCCGTAAAAAATTCAGCAGCTGATCTAGAGATTGTTTGTTTGGTGTATTTTCGTCCAAATCAAAATTGGGTTCATCCACTCTATTACAATGGAATATGAAGGTAACAATCCGTGCTATTCGCCATTTAAACATTGTGCAATAGCACTAAAACCTTTGTGAAAAATTTAATCACAGTTTTAACATCGTGCAAAATGATGTGGCACTACCATGTCAAGTATTTAGCACACACACACTTTCCAGATTATCTGATGCTGAGCAATGAAGATGTCCTGCCAGCCGGGGGTCGATTTAAACGCTCTCAGAGGGAAGACTGGCGGATTGCTCGGAGAATAGTTACAGCCTTGGCAGTGGAGTGTGCTGTGAAACATTTCCAGCCATTCAAGGCGCCAGGGGAGGATGGGGTGATACTGGTCCTACTACAAAATGGACTGGAGATTCTTCTCACATTCCTCATCAGGCTGTATAGAGCCAGTCTGGCTTAGAACCATATTCCATCCAGCTGGACTGTGATTAGGGGGGTATACATTCCCAAACTGGGTCGTAATGACCTCCTACCCAAATCACTGAGACCTCTCAGTGTAACCTCATTCCTCCTGAAGAGATTGGAAAAAATACTGGACGGACACATTAGTCAACAACCCCCTTAATGCCCACCAGTATGCCTACCAAACTGGCCAATCTACTGAGTTAGCACTCAATAACCTCGTTGAGAAAATCACACACTCCCTGGATAACAGGGAGGTGGCGGTGGCTGCATTTCTCGACATTAAAGGAGCATTTAATAATGCATTACCTATCTCCCTCTACAAAGCCACTATCACTAGAGGGGTGGAACCTACCATTTGTGGCTGGATCGGAAGCATGCTTCGCAACCGGACCGTTATTACCTCGTTGCAGGGGGAGGTGGTCAGATTCAGGACTGCGAGGGGGTGCCCTCAGTGGGGAGTTTTATCCCCCCTGCTGTGGTCCCTCTTTGCTGGCTATCCTGGGGCTGTGGAAGGTTGAGGTCCAGGCATATGCTGATGATCTTGTCATAATGGTTAGAGGCAAATCTGAGGAGGAACTTGCAAGTACTCTTCAAGAGGCACTAAATGTAGTGAATGATTGGTGTCGGAGGGAACAGCCTATTGAACGATCATTGTTTCATTTACCAGAAGAAGAAGTTTGGACAAATTAAAACCACCTTATCTTATGGGGGAAACGATTCCATTTACAGAACAAGCAAAATATCTGAGGGTTACCCTAGATAAGAAGCTAAACTGTCCCTGTGGACATGCCGTAGAATCTGTGGAAATAACTGGGGTACAAGCCCCCAACAGATGTACTGGCTCTATGTAGTGGGTATCAGACCAATAACATATGGAGCCATAGTTTGGTGGCCCAAGGCACTTCGTGGTATCGCGAGTGCCAAACTGGCTCATCTACAGAGACAAGCTTGTCTGATGATAACGGGAGTGATAAGCGTCGCTCTAGAGGTCCTCTTTAATATTCCACCTCTTCACATTTGGCTGGAGAGGGTGGCGAGGTGGACAACGTACAGATTAAAACAAACGGCCAACAGCATGCAGAAGGAAATCAGTCTGGGAGGGCCGGAGTCCTTGATGACATTGAGGGTCATGGGATTCTGGGAATGGTCTCAGACTTGATGCTTACAAAGATCAGTAGAGATCTGTCTTTCAAGACCGTCAACGAAATCAAATGACCCTATTGAAGGCCGATCTCTGCTGGTATACTGACGGCTCCAAAACGAATTTGGGGGGGGGGGGGTAAGGAGCCGCCACATATGGAAGCAACACCAATGCTAGCCTCGGCAAGTACGCAACCATACACCAGGCAGAAGTGTATGCCATCGAGATGTGTGCAAGGGAAAGTATAGAAAACCAGTGCACACAAAATCGATAAAGATATACTCAGATAGCCAACCTGCAATAAAGGCTCTTAGTTCTTAGCGTTGCAATTCAAAAACGGTATGGATTTGTAAATCTGCCCTCAACGAACTGGGCAGCTGCAATGAGCTGTCGCTGGTCTGGATACCGGGTCACTCGGACCATGATGGCAGTGTTGCGGCTGTCGCGTTTGCCTGGAGTGGAGCTCAGGGGGGACTTCATCGGCCCAGAACCTGTGCTCTGGGATATCATCATGCAGACCTGGACAGAAAGGATGACAATCCAGCAATGGCAAAATCTGCCAGGATTTACTCACTCTAAGGCCTTCATAAATGGCCTGTCACAATCAAACCTAACCTAACCTAACCATGTCAAGTAACTGTCATTATGTAACTGAGATAAATCGTCTGCTGAAATATTTTCCATTCTTCAATCGAAGATTTAAAGATCTAATACAGTGCTATATTGTTTTTATTACTGGAACATGTCAGCCTGGATGGATCAGTCACAAATCTGGTACCCAATTTTTAGAGGCAATGTCATGTACCAAAGTTAAAGTTAATAGGTTGATGATAATATTTGAAGAAAAAAAAAGTGTAATTTTACTGCTATAACCCACATCACTTTCTTATTATCACCATTTCCACAACCACGTTTACAATTTCATTCTGAATTGTACTCTGAACCTCTCGCTTTATAATAATAATGATAATTTGTCATTCATACAGGTATGATTACCCAATTTAAGGACACTGAACAAAATAATCAGAATATATACAGTATCCCATGGTCCCCATTGGCTGGAAGTATTTGGAAAACCGCAAAAGCTAGCAAATCAAATTTGATATGAAGCCTTTTTGAACTAATGATCTATTGATTTAAAATAATTTCAAAACTGTGAAACTTCCGAAAATTGATAACAACTTGGTTATTTTAAATGAAAAGACCATGGAACATCCTGTATGTTATAAGCTTGTTAGATGCAAAATTTAACTCTACAATGATATGCCCTAGCATTCCTTATACCCAACTCTTCAGGTTGTGTGTTTTTGTTTCTTTCACGTCAGCCTATTTCCGCGACTACGGCCAACCATCGACATCAGGGAGCAGTTTCACCTCACTATCCTTGAAATTTTGCTGAACCCCTGCCTTTCTGTAAGGAGAGTAGGTATCTGTAATGTGCCCAACATTGCATGGGCACGGGATCGACGACTTTATGTCGTCTCCGTAGGGCGGAACGTCCAGTCATTCGACATGCTCAAATACAATGCCACAACCTCGGTTGATGTTAATTTTTACAGTATATCCTGAAAAAGTTAAAGGGAAACCATGTGGATCGCACCGAGTACCCTTCGGTTCAGAGCCACACGTTTTTACCACTGAGCCACCAACTCTTCAGGGATTTGAGTTAATTGCATTGTTTTTTTAATTGATTTGGCGTGATCGCGAATTCGAGACCAGAAGAGGTAGCCTAAGCTAATTTAAAACATAGTCGACTTTGAAGATGCAAATAATGAAATTTCGAATAATCTGATGTCATTTAAACCCTAATTCTTATAATTTATATCAAGTATTATCTTTGGGATAACATGGAGTATCCAAATGAGGACATACTGAATATATTTTATATCCATGAAAAAACTTGTCGAATTAAACTTCAAGTGCCAAGTTTTTAATTACAGATATCCGGAACATCCTTTTATACTTTGCGATTATTCCCCCAACTATGTTGAGCAACACCTGACATCTATAGTACTATATCTCAGTTGCGCTAAATATTCTTTAAAGAAGGTTGTAAGGTCATTATATATGTCTCACAACAAACTTTTTACACATGTTTTTTAGGACACTAGAATATATTGAACATTTGAAATTTTGACCCGACTTAACCTTTAAAAGACTGACATTGTGTCAACGGCAGACAAAGAACGCCACCTTTGGCTATTTAAAATACTTAAATTAGGTCAATGGCAAACAAAGAATGCCACCTTTGTGTCTTTTAGGACTCTAAAATGTCTTCAACACTTGGAAGTTTGGCCTGACTTAACTTTTAAAATACTGAAATTATGTCAATGGCAGACAAATACTGCCACGTTCAAGAGTTCTGTAAGACACTAAAATATCTTCAACATTTGAAGCTTTGACCTGACTTAACCTTTAAAAGACGTAAATTATGTCAACGGCAGACAAAGAACGCCACCTTTGGGTTCTTTAAGACACTAAAATATCAACATTTGAAACTTTGACCTGAAAACTTTTTAAATATTTCAGTTTGTCAACGGCAGACAAAGAATGCCACCTTTGGGTTTTTTAAGGCTCTAAAATATCTTCAACATTTGGAACTTTGACCTGACTTAACCTTTAAAAGACTTAAATTATGTCGACGGCAGAAAAAGAACGCCACCTTTGGCTTTTTAAGACACTAATTTATCTTCAACATTTGGAACTTTGGCCTGACTTACCGTTTAAAATACTTAAATTATATCGGCGGCACACAAATAACGCCACCTTTGACCTGACTTAACCTTTAAAAGACTTAAATTATGTCAACGGCAGACAAAGAACTTGGGTTCTTTAAGACACTAAAATATCAACATTTGGAACTTTGACCTGACTTAACCTTTAAAAGACTTAAATTATGTCAATGGCAGCAAATAACGCCGCCTTTGGGTTTTTAAGACACTAAAATATCTTCAACATTTAGAACTTTGACCTGTCAACTTTTAAAATATTTCAGTTATGTCAACTGCAGACAAGGAGGCCACCTTTGGGTTTTTTTAAGCATCTAAAATATCTTCAACATTTGGAACTTTGACCTGACTTAACCTTTAAAAGACTTAAATTATGTCGACGGCAGACAAAGAACGCCACCTTTGGGTTTTTAAGACACTAATTTATCTTCAACATTTGGAACTTTGACTTGACTTACCCTTTAAAATACTTAAATGATGTCGGCGGCAGACAAATAATGCCACCTTTGACCTGACTTAACCTTTAAAAGACTTAAATTATGTCAACGGCAGACAAAGAACGCCACCTTTGGGTTCTTTAAGACACTAAAATATCAACATTTGGAACTTTGATCTGACTTAACCTTTAAAAGACTTAAATTATGTCAACGGCAGACAAATAACGACCTTCGGGTTTTTAAGACACTAAAATATCCTTAACATTTGGAACTTTGACCTGACAACTTTTAAAATATTTCAGTTATGTCGAGACAAAGAATGCCACCTTTGGGTTTTTTTAAGGCTCTAAAATATCTTCAACATTTGGAACTTTGACCTGACTTAACCTTTAAAAGGCTTAAATTATGTCGACGGCGGACAAAGAACGCCTCCTTTGGGTTTTTAAGACACTAATTTATCTTCAACATTTGGAATTTTGACCTGACTAACCGTTTAAAAGACTTAAATTATGTCAACAGCAGACAAATAACGCCACATTTGACCTGACTTAACCTTTAAACCTGACTTAACCTTTAAAAGACTTAAATTATGTCAACGGCAGACAAAGAACGCCACCTTTGGGTTGTTTAAGACACTAAAATATCAACATTTGGAACTTTGACCTGACTTAATCTTTAAAAGACTTAAATTATGTTGAGGGCAGACAAAGAACGCCACCTTTGGGTTTTTAAGACACTAATATATCTTCAACATTTGGAACTTTGACCTGACTTACCCTTTAAAATACTTAAATTATGTCGACGGCAGACAAATAACGCCACCTTTGACCTGACTTAACCTTAGAAGACTTAGATTAACAGCAGACAAAGAATGCCATCTTTGGGTTTTTATTTTTAAGACTTAAATATTATACAATAAAAATATGTTTAATATATTGCTTCATTTTCAGTGATGCTATGTGACTGTCCTGGTTATAGTCTTGTATGTTAGATGTAAATGAAATAAATTGGCCAAACTATAATCTTGGTAAAAATCTGGTTTTACTTGACCAATTTTCTTACCAAAATTGATTGTTTTTTTCTATTTTAATAAACTAACATCACTACATTTTTGTTACGTAAGTTAGTGTATTAAGTATGTTAGTTAAGACCTAGTAGATCTCTATTGTTGTATAAATTAAGATTTGAAATTCGCATTTGATTATCACCAGTACAAAAACTACAGATTGTCTTGTCTGTTTCCTAAAAAGTGCAAATCACAAATTATATTAAAAACAGTGGGTCATAAAGATGTTTAGTCATTTTGTTCGTGATGGTTGAAAAAGTGAGGGTATAGTGTATTATTACAGGTGTTTGTGACACTTGACAGCTAGTGGAAAAAACAGAAATGACATTAATACTGAATTGGAAATGGGATTTTTATTTTTTTATGTAAATTTTAGCACACATACACACACACACAAATATATATATATATATATATATATATATATATATATATATATATATATATATATATATATATATATATATATATATATATACATACATACACACAGTAGGGTCCGGGTTTTACTAGTAGCAGATCATTTAACGAGCAAATTTTTTTTTACTTGAATGGACTTGTGTAAGAGACCATACTAAAATATTTCTGGTTTAACGAGACTGCTTTTCAGGCTATTTCGGTTTTAGCGAGGTAATTATTGTGCTGACCGTTCACATTTTTATGGGGATACACAGATGTGAGAAAGTAAACAAAAGGACTTCGTCTTTCTGTGAATTTTAGTTGCCTCTCTACCGAAAAATATGACCGTTCAGACACACTAGGACTAGATGCACATGGTTTTTGATTGAGACGACACTAATAGGTAATAAATTTTACTGTACACAACACAAGAGAAAATATTTATGGGTTGTTCCACTCACGCAATGATAGAGTCCCTCTTATCACTTAAAATCAATGTTCGTTAGTTCGTTACAACTGTACATTTTTGTGGCTTTTTGTTTTTCTGTTTAAATCTTGAAACTTGCGCCTTATTCCTATCAGTTTTCGATCACCACGCGTTTGATGCGGGTGAATAGAGTCTTGTTTACACAATGTCCACGTCCGGTATTAAAAGAAAACACCTTACCACTGAAGAGAAAAATGTCGATATTGAAACAAGTGAAAAGGGGAACGAACCTCAGTGATGTTTGTAAATTATGATGGTTATGAGTTTCGGAGACCATTGATTACGGGCAAAGCACAAAAACTAAGATGTTTTTAAAATGTTTGACAGTAAAATATGTTGCTAATAAAAAGCATGGGTGACTGGCAATAAAACTGAAGTAGAAGAATGGGATAAAGAAGTGGAAAGAAAAAAAGAAAAATTTTACTTGTGGTGGATAATTATATGGCATATCCACAATTGAAGAGTTTGAAGAACATCAAAGTAGTTTTTCTGCCACCTAATAGCACATCTGTACTGCTGCCTTTAGATCAGAGAGTTATCAACTCTCTGAAATGTAATTACAGGAGACAACTCGTCACAAAAATAATTGACAACGTGGGCAAGAATCAGTGTCAACTTTCGGTAAATGTCCTCAAAGCTATTCGTCTCCTTGATCGTGCATGGAAAAATGTCTCACAAAAAACGGTGCAAAACAGTTTCAGGCATGCTGGTTTTCATTTTGAGCATATAAATGAAAACGTTGATTTAAGCGTTTCGGAAGATGTTACTGCCGACGAAGATGATAACATTTCTCTGAGCGAATGTGTGAGGGTTATGAAATTGGCACAACTGTCGGATGCGATGGATTACCGGAACATAGATAATTCTGTGGTGTCTTCAGGTATTCCAACAGATTCCGAGATAATTGAAGCTGCAAATTTGAACACTACCCAAGAAGTGATAGAAGATTCCGATTCGGACAAAGAATCTGAAAGCCCCGAATGCACCAATGTTTCACTGCAAGATGCCATAGATTCCGCCGAAAAGCTTAGAATATTTTTAAAGAGGGCCTCAAACTCAGAGAAAGAGCTACGTTTATTAACCTCCATAGAAAACTTTTGGGAAAAGAAGCAAAAAGAAAAACTGACAGTATAAATGAAAATCACAGACTACTTTTTATGATGTGTATAATTAGATTAAGTAATAATGTACAGTATATACCGTGATTTTTTTTATTTTTATTTTATTTTATTTTTTTTTATTTTTTTTATACGAATAGAGTTGTTCATTCAAACTAGGCAGTTACAGTTGACTTTCAATATTGATGGGAGTAGTCCGGTTTGTACACTTACATATAGATATGCACATACCTAGATTTTTTTGTAGTTACTTCTTAGTGTTGATATAACGAGATCCGTTTTTTACGAGATATTATTGCTGGTCTCTTGAGTCCTTGTTAAATCCGGATTCTACTGTGTGTATATATATATATATATATATATATATATATATATATATATATATATATATATATATATATATATATATATATATATATATATATATATATATATATATATATATATATATATATTGTAAAGGTATTGGTTACAGATTATATTGTATTAAAGTTCATTTTTATCCTAAGTTATAACATATACCTACACTCTAGGCTAAAACAAATTTCTTCGACAAATATTGGTTGTTATGTATTTTTAGTTTTATCGAAATTTTAAATGGAAAGTTTCTGGAGCCTAAAAACTTGATTTCGCTCAGCATGTTTTAAATTAAATTGCAAATTTTAAGAAAACTTTATTGGCTTTTGCTTTGAGCAATATAAAATAATATTCGATAAAAAAGGATATTTATTTTAATCATAGTTTCAGTGTTTTAACAATTATCAGTGAGTAATTGAGTACACGTAAATTTTCTTGTTCTCATTGGTCTAATGGTTAAAAACTGAAACCTTGGCTCTGGGTTAAATATGTTTTGCTTTAGTATTTTTGTTATCTTAAATTTATACTTACTGTAGATACTTGTGCACAAGATAACACACTATTATATGGAATGGAAACTCGGTTTTATTTAGTGTTGGAAATTTTTCAAATTTTTGTCGGTTATCAATTATTAAAAATATCGACTGTTTTGGAAAAAACTGTTATTAAAAATAATAACTGTTTAAAAAACCGTTTTCATTTATCTTCAGGCCGTTATTATTGTATGAACACTATATGTTATATTGATAGTGTAAAAGGGGGATAGTCTAACTGGGAAAGTGAGTTCGCTTATAACTGCAGTTTTAATTTTAAATTATAACTGGTCGATCAGTTTCTGTTCAACTTTTAATTCTAAGTCACCAGTCGACCGGTTTTTGCTAGTCCAAAACTGTGGTTCTTGCATCAGAATATGACCGGTCAATCGGTTAACCTTTTTTTTTGCAGCACTAGTTTTATTCAACAATCACAGTTCTGATAATCCTCTAAATAAGTCATTAGTTTGGATAATGAATTTTTTTTTCATTTGTATCATGATAATGGTATTATCAGATTAAAAGTATTTGTAAAGTCAGTCAGATACTGGGATGATTAAACTTCTAAATCACATTGCGTGTTACCATGGAATATATATATATATATATATATATATATATATATATATATATATATATATATATATATATATATATATATATATACCAATGTATACCAAATTTGAAGATGACATCTCAGTTCATTCGAAAGCTTTTACACCTACTAACAGACTGACAGACGAAAAAAATGTTGTTCCAGAATCAAGTTTTCCGTATGTTTTGAAACTTTTTGCCCCGTTTTAGCAACAACAAAAAAATCGAAATTTCTGTGACCAATATTCCATCCCCACACATTCTACCCCTAATTTAATTTCAGCACAGAATACCAGATGTTTGTTGAAATTGAAAGTTTTATCATAAACAAACCATAAAACGTTATATATATATATATATATATATATATATATATATATATATATATATATATATATATATATATATATATATATATATATTACTCGAGATTTAACGAAAAAATGTCAATTTTCACCAAATCATCCCCCATTCATCCCCTACATCCTGGAGCAATTTTATTCAAAAACAATCCGAACTGTTCGTTTGTCAGGTGCTAACTGTATACCAAATTTGAAGACGATATCAATTTGTTCTAAAGTTATCGTGGCTATTAACAGGCAGACAAAAAAAATTTAAAATTTCTGTCACCGATACCATGGACGTATTGACGATGTAGCAGTAAAATGGTGGACAAATGTCAATTTTCACCAAATCACCCCCCATTCATCCCCTACCCGCTAAAGCGATTTTACCCAAAAACAAGCCGTTCGTTTGTTGAGTACTAACTCTGTATACCAAATTTGAAGACTATATCTCAATTCGTTCTAAAGTTATCATGGCTACAGACAGACCGACAAACAAACAAAACTGTCGTTCCCAAATCATGTTTTCTATATGTTTTGGCACTTTTTACTATGTTTAAGCAAAAAAATTTTTTTTTGAAATTTTTGTCACAGATGCGATATTACACACCTGACGATGTGAAAGTAATAATTCACAGATTTAGCATTTTTGGTGTTTTGATCCGAACAATTGGATCATTATCAGAATTTCATAAATCAAATTTCATTATCTGAATTATCCATTGTCGGAAAAACATTTGATATATTCACGCTTGGTGATTTTGACATGTAACCTTTGTTTTCATACTTTTGTAGAAGAGGATTTTGATGTATTGATCACTCTTGCTTTGTTTCTCATAAGAGATACACCAGCCCTAGACCCATCACAATGAACAACCAAGTTATTCAAAGTAATGAGTCCATCTCACTTGTTGGCATTTCTGTGGATCGAAATCTTAATTGGCACCAACATGTCACATCAATTGCAGAAGCGGCTGCTAAGAAATTAGGTTTCCTCTTCCGGGCTCGTAAATACTTTTCACCAGCTAATCTCTATACCTTATATACTTCACAAATAAGGCCAAACCTCGAATACTGCTCCCACATCTGGGATGCAGCTGCCGCTTCTACACTCGCTATCCTGGACTCCATCCAAAAGAGAGCTATATGTCTCATCGGTGAAACTACCCTAACCCAAAGGCTGCCATCCCTTGCCCACCGACGTGCCATTGGTGACCTCTCTCTCTTTTATAGATATCTGCAAGGGCACTGCTCAGAGGATCTTTCCTCCATAGTTCCCCCACCTACTGCCCCCAACAGATCTACCAGGGGAACAGAGCGAATGCACCCTTTTACTGTCCAGGTCATCAGACATAGAACATCTTGTTATGCCCCCTCTTTTGTCCTGCGGACTTCCAAGTTGTGGAATTTCTTGCCGGCACATGTTTTTCCTTCTCCTCCGAACCTCCAAACCTTCAAGTCCAGAATTAACAAGTTGCCTCTTTCCTCCTTGTCAACACCCACGGTACGATAGTATTTAGGCTGTAAGCCCTCGTGGTGTGTTGTTGAAATTAAAATTTAAAAAAAGAACAATTGGACCATTATCTGAATTTTATTATCAGTATGTTCCTAACATTGTGGGCAAAAGAGAGCACCTTGGATATTACTATTACAAATGGGTTCCATCTGGATACCATTGTGTGTTTTTGTTTCTTTAATGTCAGTCTATTTCCGCGACTATGGCCAATCACGCACGCCCAAGAGCAGTTTCACCTCACTATCCTGGAAATTTTGCCGAACCCCTGCCTTTCTGTAAGAGGGATAGCGATCTTTACTGTTCCCAAAATCGCGTGGGCGCGGAGCCGACGGCTTTACGCCCCCTCCGAAGGGCGGAGTGTGCAAACATTCAACTTGTTCAGATACATTGCCACAACATCGGTTGATGTTAATTTATTACAGTATGTACTGAGAAAGTGAAAGGAGTACCCTGGGACCGAACCCAGTACCCTTCGGTTCAGAGGCACATGTTCTTACCACTGAATCACTGTTGTTCAATACCATTGAATTTCTAATAGTGTGTTTGACATAATAGTATTTAAATGAAGTAGTTATTATAAAAACTGAATATTAAAGCAAAATTATATAAATTATTTGTAATAATGATAATAATTTTGAACAGATTCATTACCATATTTAAAATTCTGTGATATGCATGTTTAAATTTGATTAAATTATTTCAGCCCGTAGGAAGAAGGACTGTGACAAAAGTGATAATAAAAATGATGAAATCGACAGAAATGATGAAAGCAGCGGTGCAGATCTCTAGCTGTACATAAGAGGCAAATTTATTGTTCAGGTTTTAAAAAATGAAAGATTTTAACTAGAAATATTATGTGTGATAAGAAATGTAATTTTTTTTACTTGTTATTGTTATTTGGTTTTTATCAAAATTATTTGTGGCCAAGAGATGATATGCTTAATAAGTAAGGACAATGCCCCAACGCCCACCAGTTAGGTAAAAATAGCACAATTAAAGCTGTCTAACCTATATTTAAAAATGCATCCTTTCCGAAACGCAACCCTCTAAACAGTTTTTTTTACGATTCTTGAATAACTTGAATGGTTTGTCAATTTTGCAGAGAATTTAATGTTATCAAATAAACTGTTTAATCTTAAATTTACTAATATATGGGTGGTCCATTATGCAACTTATTTCCCTAATTTATTTTATCAGTATGCCACTGACTTTAAATAATTGTTTTACCCCGATCAGATACTATAGACATAATAATACATAGAACTCATGAGCTTTAAAACATGAGTAATCCGACCACCAGAGCCATCTATTGGTTTGAGTTGTAATATTATTCAGTATCTAAACTCGAATTATGCATACCTGCTTTGTAGTAGCTAACATTACAACTCAGACCGCTGAAAGCACTACTACCTTTTTATCTGGGGAAAATAACTATTATTATCTACAGTATTTGCTTTGATGCAACAAATTATCACAACAGTTTCTACATGTAAAATTTTGATATTTACGGCTGTCAGTATTTTCTGAAAAATTCCATCCCATCTTGGCTGAGAATGTATCCCAAAAAGTGTAATTTAGAATAATTAGTGAGGACCACAAGATAAAAACAAACTCTTTAAATATTTTTTATTATTTTATTACACTGACAAAGTTATCGACGCCAGCCTCACACATCAACATATGAAACTTTAAAGCAACTTCAAATGGAGCCATGAAGGATGTCACTGCATTCTTAACGAGAAACAATATCGAAATAATCACTAAATGGATAACAAAATTCATGGTTCAATTTGAAAGTCGTCACATAAGTATGAAACCTGTAAGAAGTTGACAGCAATGCACCACAGAAATGACTAGGTACTTTGACCTAATCGTACTGTTCATGGTTTACACTAAAAAATAAAATCGTTTGACTACAGAATTCTAATAAATCGTTTTTCCTAGATGATTTAGTTGTACATGTGAAAAGAGATTTGATATCTAAGATACTTGATATTCAATTTTTAATATGAAAATGTATTGGGTTATTCTCTCTCTATATATATATATATATATATATATATATATATATATATATATATATATATATATATATATATATATATATATATAACCTGGTTAACCCCAAATTGCTTTACCTTTATACAAAAATTGCCCCCTTTGAGAGTAACACCCTTCCAAATGCTTTATAGGGAAAGGGTGATATTTGAACAGTGGCAAGGTCTAGTTAATTTAGCTTGTACGGATGAAATAAATATTGGTTATCTATGGTAATTGATATTTAATTATTCATACAAAAATCTTATGGGGTACTATATATATATATATATATATATATATATATATATATATATATATATATATATATATATATATATATATATATATATATATATATATATATATATATATATATATATATATATATATATATATATATATATAAGAAATATTCGGTTCTCTGATTGAACCACATCCAGGCTTTGTTGAGACTCTACGTTGCGGCTCCTGTTTGGAGACATTTTCAAGAGGTTAAAGAAATATGAAAGGAAACAAACTCTTCAGTGCCGTAATCTGCACTGCATTTCGGCTCCTGTTTGGAGTCATTTTCACGGGGATAAAGAAATATTAAGGGAAACGAACTCTTTAGGGCCGCAATCTGCCTGCTCTGCGTTTCAGCTCCTGTTTGGAGTCATTTTCAAGGGGATAAAGAGATATTAAAGGAAACGAACTCTTTAGGGCTGCAATCTGCCTGCTCCTTAGAGCATTGGATAAGGGTAGGTTTGGTTGCAGTTTGTCGAGGCATCAATCTGCATACTTCCCCAAACCTCACCAGATATCGTTTTTAGAGTCTTGGTGTGTTCAATCCTAGACCTAAGAGTGATCTGAATCCCGCCTGATAGTGTTGTGGTATTTATAGTTGAGTTTCTACCTGGGTGGTTTTCAGAGTCATTAGTCACATAAGTATGCAAACAGTAATAAATAAACAGAAATACACCTCGAGTAACTAGGTACTTTTACCTAATCGGGCAGTTCACAGTCTGGAATAAAATCGTTTGACTACAAATGACTCCAGGGGCGGCTGGTACCAGGAAGCATATGGGCAAGTGCCCGCCACTGAAATTCCCTTAACGATACAATAAGTTTGTTAAAATAATAATTTGACAAGGTTAGAATCAGAATCTTAAATGTGTCGGCGGCCTGTGCTATCAATATTTATTTCCGAAGCTTCTAGCCTGATAAAGTGGAGTAGCCAACGCTTACTTCCAACGCCGGGACACATGTAAAATGAGTCACTGTAGCGAGAACTATACAGTAGTATATGCGATAAACCGTTGGCCGTTAATGCATATCCCACTACTTTTATCTGGTCGCGGTGCACATTTTGGATGTGTACTTCTATAATAGTTCGATTGTCGCTAATCTTTTCTGTGTCTGTCCATTTCACTGTAATGACGTGTGGCATATAATCTATTTAAAATCAATTCATTAGTGTCCTTTATATTAGAAAATAGACCTTTAAATTGTGATGATAAAATAGCTATAAAAAGATTTGGCAGACCTACCCTAGTGTTGGTTATTAAAAAATCGACTGCGGGAAAAGAGGCCATTTAATAGATATTTTAATATAAACGTGTATGACAAGTTTACGTGGTTATGTGGGTGTCCTGAAAGGACTAAGCTGTTCTGTTTGGCTTGTATTTGACATATTATTACATAGCTATTTTTGACATAAAATTTATCAAATAACCTTGAAAGTACGGATTTCCCACAACTTGTCTTTTAAAGTTGTGCACCCAATTTTTTATATCACGAGCCGCCACTGCAGATAACCCATGCAAACGCCCTACCATAAATAGCACATCCCTATTAACTACGGTCAGATCTCTCTTAGGTCAAGAATTTAACACACAGAAACCTTAGAGCCGATCTTCAGTGCGATTTAGGGAATAGGTAGACCAAGGCCCCGTAATCGAGCTACAACAACCAAACCTACTCTTATCCACTGCTATGGGGAGTAGGCAGATTAAGGCCTTAGGAGATTATTTCCTTTCATTTTCGTAGCCTCTTGAAAATGGCCCCAAAGGTGCCAAAACGTTGAGTTTCCACAAATTCTGTACATGATTCAACCTGTGGCTTAAGACTGTGCAAACCTTTCTGAAACATGTATATATATATATATATATATATATATATATATATATATATATATATATATATATATATATATATATATATATATATATATATATATATATGCTGGTTAACCCCAGATTCCTTTACTCTTATGCCAAAGTTACCCCATCCAGATACCACCCTTCTGAATCCTTTATAGGAAAAGGGTGGTATTTGGATGGAGGTGAGGCTTTGTGTATGAGTTGGTTAAGTTGAATCTACCCATTTTTTGTTCTTAAAGGTCCGTTTTTTATCACTTGGAGATTACAGATTTTTTGTGATACTTGGCCAAGATGGGTGAAATTTTCCGAAATTTCTATTTTACTAAAGAGCTGTAACCGTATCAAAATTTCTAGTAGAAAAAGGATTAAACTTCGATAGCTTACTAAATTATGCCCTTTTTGTGTATACTTGTCAATATGTCGGTTATTTATCAATCGAGACCAATACAGATTATATGATTGTATGCTGAACTTGTCTGCCACCAGTGAATGTAAAAATCTACAGGAGTTCCATTTGAAAATCTGTTTGGTGTGTAACTTACATATGGGACACTAATATGGTAGCTAATAATTTGAAAATTTTGCTCCTCGACTTTATATCAAGGTGTTTTAAATTTCCAATAACAAGTCCATTATGTGAAATTCCCATCGTGGCTGGGCACCATCATGTTTGTGGTAGTTTCTTGTATTAAAGTTGAACAATCAAAAAGTCGTTGGTGTCTGGATACAATAATGAGGGATATAAATGTGACACTAATGTTTGTTGCTAAATGTTCGATTAAACTTGATTAGATCATCAACTCAGAGAAATTTATAATGTTTGACCACACTGTTCTCAAGTTGTTTAGAGAAAAAAAAATGTGCCAAGATTGTTCATCTTATAGGAGTGTATCTCAGAAGCAGTGCATTTTTTTATATGGGTAAGTGGGCTTAGATTGTTACATTTTACCTGGAACATCTGTAGTGGGAGATTGTCCCAACCATTAAGCGATGCCTGTGTAAATAATCCATGTTCTTTGGATTATGTTGATTGTGAAAAGAGCAATGATCGATGTATAAAATATGTAATTAATTGGGTTAATGTGTAATTTTCTAAGTAGATAAATGGATGACTATTTTCTTATATATACCTACTTAGGAATAAACATTTATCATGTTTTTCTAATTGAAGATTGTGTATGGTGTATATTTTTAATTATTGCAGTTCTTTTTAATGATGTGAATATTATATAGTTTAAGCTTAATGAATTTGTAGATGTTATATTATAAAAGAAAATGTATGTGACTAATATTATTGTTATATTTTTATTATTGATTTAGTAAATTTAGTAATGTCTCCACAAATTTGTATAATTTTATTTATCTAAGAAAGTCATTATACTTGAATGAGTGTTTTTATTAGTTACCTTTTCTCTTCAAAAATCCAGCTTTAATAATGTTTGCACAGGTGCTTCATATTCCTGACCGTGGAGACCTATTGCAGGAGCACAATGATTCCACGGAAAGGGCGTTGGAACTCTGGATACACAATTAGACAGGCAAGCCGTAAGCCAATGCTAGCAATGCATCAAATATTGTTTGTAAGTGTGGTCTGTGCGCGAGGACACAAACTGACAATTAGCTTAGCGCAATAGAGAAATGCAATCAGATGCTATTCAACAACAGATAGCAATTTTATCACAGTTTAGCTGTTGTCAATATCACTAATTCATGAGACTCTAATCAATGCTAATCTTAAGGTGCATAGAGACGGCGTTGCTCTGATTCACAAAGGGTACATTCG
Organism: Tillus elongatus; assembly: GCA_964006375.1. NCBI lineage: Eukaryota > Metazoa > Arthropoda > Insecta > Coleoptera > Cleridae > Tillus > Tillus elongatus. Next base: position 148,546,417 of record OZ023264.1, on the reverse strand, counting down.
TACTTGGCGATACATTTGATCAAATTTGGAATTTGACAGTGGCATGAGCCTGCTACACCTGGGTGTCGTGGTGGATGCAATAATAGGTGTCTTTAAGTTTCTGAAAGCAAATTGACAGAGCAAACATTTTTCTTTTAGTTTGAGTCATTTTTGGATTGTATTTCTCCTTTCATTTAGGTTTTTTTTTACTTATTCATTACTTTAGTGAATTTTCTTGAAAAAACTTCACTCATGAGGAGATCCCGACTTTTTGAAATTTTCTTCAAATGAGCGCAAACTAGGACCACTAAAACCCATATCCGGGGTCATTTTCAATTTATATATATATATATATATATATATATATATATATATATATATATATATATATATATATATATATATATATATATATATATATATATATCGATAACTCAAAAAATAATGGGCCAATTTTGATCAAATTTTGTGAGTACCTTCCTTTTGCAAGTGGCTTGGATAAGTTCATTAGCCAGAAAAAACAGCCTAGGTTTTTCCGGAAAATTTTGTGTTCTTTATATCTCCGGAAATAACAAAGTAAAGGCAACCAAATTTGGTATGTGTGTGTATCCTTGTATTATAAACAGTGACGCTCGTACCAAAATTTAGGTCAGTAAGTTAAAAGACAAAAAAGTTATAGGTAGTCAAAGAAAAAAATGGGGTTTTCCTCAAAACGTCAAAATCGCCATTTGAAATGAGAAAATTCTGAACATTTAGGCAACGAACCTGGAACAAATACGGATTATGTAAAGAAAATGTCGCAAGAAGAGTGTTCTGCAAACCCTTAAGTTTCAGCTTCAATGGCCATTGTCCTAAAAGATTTCTTCAAATAAGCGCAAACTAGACCCCCTAGAATCCATATCCGGGTTTACTTTCTGTTTTTATCTGTTTGCATATATACAAGGTGACGTATTTCTACGGTAAAGCTCAATATACTTGTTATTATACAAGGTACGAGAAAAAATTGTATACATTAATTATTGTGTCTTAATCTTATAAAAATATTTTGACAATCACAGGTTGGTCCATAAGTCGTTGGTGATCGCTACAATTGTTTGTTTTTTTTTTTTTTTTTTTCAAACACCTTTATATTTTTGCATTTTTGCATTTTTTTATCGAAATATGATGCATGTTTGTAAGAAAAAAAATCGAGACACAGTAATTGCGTTTCGGTAGCTAATTTTCATTATATCTTTCAAATTTCAATAACTTAATTTGCTATTAACCTAAGGTTTGTTGCATACCAGTTTTCTCTGAAACATTTAAAGTTTATTTTCGGAAAATTTTTGTATATTTTCAAACAATAAGTAATTTAAATAAAATATAGTACAGTTACTTGCATTAGAGTCATATTTGCTATTAAAAAGATTTTTATGACAATTCACTTCCATAGCGCACTTGTTGTGTCAAGACTTACACTTTTTATATGTAATCTCCGACAGGCTGCCTAAATTTGGCCAATGAGCTTATTATTTTATTTCTACACCATCCAACAAAAAATATGCACATTGGACCAGAGAACATTGGAGAAAGGTTTTGTTCTCTGATGAATCTCACTTTTTAGTTCAAAGACAGCGATCACGTTATGCTAGGAAGAGTGATAATAATTAAGTTACGTCCTATCACATCGATCAAACTGCAGAAAAGAAAATGTTTTGGGGTTGTTTCTCATATGAGGGCGCTAGATCTCTTATACCAATTGACAGAATGAGAGGGACAGCCAGAAGCATAATTAGTTGCTAGAGAAAAAATTGATCCTAATGGGAAAGCAGTTTTTACACTATCAGAATACTGCACCAAGGACCTGGTAGCCATCCATCTCATGATCACACCTGGGGGGACCAGGCTGGAAGTAGTGGCCTGTTCGGCCTATTTCCCCGGAGACAGAGATGCAGAACAACCACCTTCAGCAGAGGTGCGGAAATTGATCACCTACTGCAAGAGGAACAATTCTCACCTTGTAATGGGGTGTGATGCGAACTCCCATCATCAGGTTTGGGGGAGCACAGACACTAACAGACGAGGTGAGTCACTATTTGAATACATTTTAGGGGAGGAGCTGGTTGTCAACAATATAGGCTCGGAACCCACCTTTCTAACGGTCAAAAGAGAGGTTTTATATCTTACGATCGGCTCAAGGCTATTGAGCTCCAAAATCCTCAAATGGAGGGTGTCGTCTGAACCCTCATGATCGGACCATGCCCACATCCTATTTGAGATTGAAACAGGCCCTAGACCTGTGGTGGAGTATCGCCACCCGAGGAGGACGGATTGGGAGGCGTACAAGCAATCCCTCGCCACCTGACTTGTGTCCGCTATCCCCACAATGAGGGATCGTGAAGAGATTGAGATTGCGGCAGAACAGGTAAGGGATGCTGTGGTCTCAGCATATCACGAAAATTATCCACTAAAGTCAAAAAAAGATAGTCGAGGGTCTACTTGGTGGAACAATAACCTCGAAAAACTACGAAGAGAAGTGAGATGTCTCTTCAATCGTGCTAAGACCACAGGCAACTGGGAACAATATAAATCCGCTCTAACACATTACAACAAAGAGATAAAAAACGCTAAGAGGGAATCCTGGAGGATGTTCTGCGGGGACATCTCTAATTTGCCCAGCAGCGCCAGAATCCACAGAATTCTCTCACGTGACTGTGTCCAGGAACTGGGATCGATAAAACGACCAGATGGCTCCTTTACTGAATCACTGAAAGAAACGTTAGAGCTCTTAGCATACACACACTTCCCAGATTGTCTGATCTTAAGCAACAAAGATGTCTGGCCTGCCGAGGGTCGATTTAAACGCCCCCGGAGGGAGGACTGGCAGGTTGCTCGGAGAATAGTGACAGCCTCAGCGGTGGAGTGTGCTGTGAAACATTTCCAGCCATTCAAGGCGCCAGGGGAGAATGGGGTGGTACCGGTTCCTCTACAAAATGGACTGGAGATTCTCCTACCTTTCCTAATCAGGCTGTATAGAGCCAGTCTGGCTTCGAACTATATTCCATCCAGCTGGACGGTGATTAGGGGGGTTTACATTCCCAAATTGGGACATAATGACCTCCTACCCACATCACTGAGCCCTCTCAGTATTACATCATTGCTCTTGAAGGGATTGGAAAAAATACTGGGCGGACACATTAGGGGGAGCATCTTAGTCAACAACCCCCTTAATACTCACCAGTATGCCTACCAAACTGGCCAATCTACTGAGTTAGCACTCAATAACCTCGTCGAGAAGATCACACACTCCCTGAATAACGGGGAGGTTGCGGTGGCTGCATTTCTCGACATTGAAGGAGCATTCAACAATGCATTACCTATCTCCCTCTACGAAGCCACTATCGCTAGAGGGGTGGAACCTACCATTTGTGGCTGGATCGGAAGCATGCTCCACAATCGAACTGTTATTACCTCGCTGCAGGGGGAGGTGGTCAGCTTCAGGGCTGCGAGGGGGTGCCCTCTGGGGGGAGTTCTATCCCCCCTGCTGTGGTCTCTCTTTATGGCCGATTTGCTGGCTATCCTCGGACTCTGATGTCTCTAGTCATAATGGTTAGGGGCAAATATAAGGAGGAACTAGCAAGTACTCTTCAGGAGACACTAAATGTAGTGAATGATTGGTGCTGGAGGGAACAGATGCCTGTGAACCCCCGCAAAACGATCATTGTTCCATTTACCAGAAGAAGACGGTTGTTCAAATTAAAACCACCTATTCTTATGGGGGAAACGATTCCATTTTCGGAACAAGCAAAATATCGGGGTACTCTAGATAAGAAGCTAAACTGGGACAGAAAGAGAATGTTATCCGCAGGGCTAAACTGTCCCTGTGGACATGCCGGAGAATCTGTGGAAACAACTGGGGAACAAACCCCAAACAGATGTACTGGCTCTATGTAGTGGTTATCAGACCAATGATAACATATGGAGCCATAGTTTGGTGGCCTAAGGCACTTCGTGGTATCGCGAGGGCCAAACTGGCTCATCTACAGAGACAAGCTTGTCTGATGATAACGGGAGCGATAAGCACCGCACCATCAGCCGCACTGGAGGTCCCACTAATATTCCACCTCTTCACATATGGTTGGAGAGGGTGGCGAGGTGGACAACTTACAGACTAAAACAAACGGCCGACAGTATGCCGAAGGAAATCAGTCTGGGAGAGTCCGGACTCCTCGGTGACATTGAGGGACACAGGATTCTGGGAATGGTCTCAGACTTGATGCCTACAAAGATCAGTAGAGATCTGTCTTTCAAGACCGTCCTCCCGGAAAGGGAGGACTGGGATGCAAAATCAAACGACCCTATTGAGATCTGATCTCTGCTGGTACTCTGACGGCTCCAAAACCAATATGGGAGTAGGAGCCGGCGCATATGGGGGCAGCACCGGTGCTAGACTATCAGCTAGCCTCGACAAGTACGCAACCATACACCAGGCAGAAGTGTATGCCATCG